>CM050168.1:169276256-169311256 GCA_027410445.1 Discoglossus pictus
ATTAGACAGTGATCTTTACTAAATTTGCTATTCATTTAATTAGAAAATCAGTATTCAATATTAGTTCAGGTACTTTGAACTCCTAAAGCTCCAGTTTAGCTGCTCTACACCCTTTACAAAGTCAGCAAGGGGACAGGTAAAACTCTGACTTGGAGGAAGTCCTAAATGGTCGGGCACAAATTTGTGTCTTTGGCAAGGTAAACCAATTCAACACGTCCAGTCAGTAAAAAGCATCTGCTGCTGTCTAAATACAAGCTTGTGTCTCACTGGTTAAGGTCTGGCTTAAAGTTGTGTCCACTTCTCCCTGACCTCAAGAAGCTCTACTAGATTTTTACAAGTTGATGTTTGTAAGTATTGCTTTATTATTTAAGATTTATTTTCTAAATCATTACATGGGAATTTTTTTTTTAATGACGACCTATTTGAAAAACATGTTGTTAGGGCATCACACTGGTCCTTAAATATACAGATTTATTTGGTGGGGTGAGCACTTGTCTGTCTCCTTGTACAAGTTAACTGCATAATAAACAACTAGAAGGGGACATCTCTGTCTTTTGTAAAAGGATGTTTAAATCCCATGTTTTCTATTATGCAAAGATAATCCAATTGTCTTGAGTTTCTAACTATAACCAATGGAAGTGACATCCCTCTTTGATTATATTTCCTTGTGTTAAATTAATAAAATAAAAAAATGTCAAGCCTACTCCCACTCTAGCTGCCATATGGTTGTTCTAGGACTGATGATGGTCTCTGAGACCTTATATGCTGGACCTCAGGAACAAAGAGGGGTGCCATTTCATCGGTTATAGTTATAAATAGTTTATTGTTGAGTGTATCTGCAGATCGACTTAACATTGTTTAAACCAGTGCAAAACTAGCTGAAGCTTTGTTTCACATGTAGTATTACCCCGTTGAGAATGGTCTGGATCTCAGAGGTGGTCACAATGATCATGGGAAGGTAACCAGAGGGTCCCTAGATCAAAAAGGTTGAGGAGTCGCTGATCTAGAATATTATATATAAATTAAATATACCGCAACATTATTTAGTTTATGGTGGGCAAAAGTGATAGAAGCCCCTCACCGTACAGAGGACAGTAAATCAATAGTTCATTTATGTTCACAGTTGAATGTCTAAAAACAAGTTAAAAAAAATATCTGTTACTCAAATTTCCCCAAAATAGTTACTGCACTGCACTGTGGGAAATTGGACAGGGACATGCAAATGAGTCCACAATGCATTTTCACTCTCTTTAATCCATAACCACTCCACACATGGCTCCTTTTAGGCATATTCTCGCTGTATAACAGCTTTGAAGCATAGCATAGGGTGGATTATGCACAAGTTAGGAGACCAACCCACGGACAGCACACTTTCGATCTTAATTGTATCTCATCAGTGTGGGGTGAGTCTCCTAACCTGTGCATAATCCATCCTATCATATGGTTCAAAGCTGTGTAACTGCAACTGTTCAGCAATGTTTAGGAGGGAAACAATACTAGGACAAGGTTGTTTTTTGAGAGCCACTTCCATAATGCATGAAGCTCTCAACAGGTGCCTGATTTACCCATTTGTCCAGGCAGGTTTGTATGTGACAGGGACAGAGCAGGATGATCTTTTGTATATTTCTGCTTTTTTTTATCAGTGAATTCTGTTCTTTCTAGAAACTCTTATTTTTCTGTAGGCCTCTTGATGAGACACTTCCCTGTAGACTTTTAGTAAACGACCCTCCTTCCAGTCTGTATTGCCCATTGGTTTTGTGAGATCTGACCTCTCTACGAGTGCAGTCCCTGGATATATATTGGGTGTGTGTTGTGAGTACATTGTGTTTTTGTAGCTGTGTAAAACCAGTAGTATACACAGAGATGAATGGTATCCTGGTGATCTTCTGGTGTACAGTAACTTGGGTTTGTGGTGCAGCGTTGGTTACTAAGGACACACTGCACGTGAGCCAAAGTCATGGCTCTCAACTAATGGTCCTGGGAGTGGTGCCAGTCCTTGACATGATATGTGACGGTGTATGAGGAGACCCTAACACTTTAATCATACCACTGCAATTGGTCATAATTCTAGATTATTGAGGAACATATCTGCAGTAAAATGTACTCTGTTAAAACCATTGTAAGAATAAATTAAAATTGTGTCACATGTTGTATCGCCGCCTTCAAAATATCCTGGATCTCAAAGTTCCCATGAACAGTGGAAAGTAACCAGCCTGTCTCAAGAACAGAAAGGTTGAGAGTCGCTAATCTAAAGATTAATATTAACTGGTAGTGGTAAATACAGTAAGGGATTGAAACCTCTTCTATCATATGCAGAACACTAATCTCAGGATTAAATGGAAAAGCAGAAGTTTCAGATATGACAATTTAATACTG
This sequence comes from Discoglossus pictus, assembly GCA_027410445.1. Taxonomy (NCBI): domain Eukaryota; kingdom Metazoa; phylum Chordata; class Amphibia; order Anura; family Alytidae; genus Discoglossus; species Discoglossus pictus. The sequence continues at coordinate 169,278,633 of CM050168.1, forward strand.
TAAGTAATAATACTTTATAAATTGAATGTTGTTAGATACTTTTTTTTTTTAACTGTAAACTTACATAGGCCCTCATTCAATTGCAATTTGGCCAATTGAGTAGGGCTCTAAATAAGCACATAACATATTTTTTTAAATAAGTTTTTAGTTAGTAAAAACCTTACTTTTGGATAGATGCTTACCAACTAAAAACTTCTTTAAAAAAAATATGCTATGTGCTTATTTAGAACCCTATTCAATTGGCCAAATCGCACTTGAATGAGGCCCATAGAAGTTTGTAATTATTGGTCAATCATTCTTTCTAATTCACCCACCAATTATCAGCTGTTTTCCCAGGATGGTGATTTCCAGCAATTGCTAATTACCCCCTGGGTGTCTGTATTATTTTCAGGCTAAAGCCATCTGACATTAAAATGAATGAGCGCACTAGTCTAATTAGCCTGATTACTCCTTGGGGACTTCACAGGCTTATCCTTATTTGTGTCACGTGTCTTTGACTAAATGAGCAGTGTTTGTACAACCTCTTCCTGACTGCTCATTTCCTTATTGAATTGTTTTTTGTTGAGCTCTTTGTATGTATCCCCTATGACCGCTAGGGCCGTTGTAAAGTTTGTTTTCCAGCCTGTGATGTGAGGCGGTGCATGTGGATGGAAGGGGCACTGATACAAGGGTTTCTAAGCACTCTTACAAAGCAGTTGTAGCTGACCTGGGAGTGACTGTTGTAAATGATTCCATGACTGTGTCTGTACCCTCTGGCCATCTTGCTCTTAGCATCATGTGTCCTTGGAAAACCATTCTGACTACACTTGCATGCCCAGAGACCTGTTTTCTCATATCATTTCTCACTGTCCACTGCTGCTGAGGATTCTGGGTAGTGGAATACAAATGACGCTCAAGATATACCACCTTTGTGCCTCTTCCCTACTTAATATGGGATCCATTTAGGTGTGTGTGGTGCAGTCTGTAGATTCACCAATGTAAGTGATATTGTCTGTGTGTGCATGTAAGAGCAGAGGTTCCCAAACCTCTCCTCATGGATCCTCCAGACAGGTCAGGATTTTGATTTAACAGTGTGTGAACACAGGTGAGGCAATTAGTATTCAACTGGCCATGAAGCCTCTAACTCTTCACCTGTGTTCACATACTGGTACATTGAAATTCTGACCTGTCCGGGGGTTCTGAGGAGAGGTTTTGGAATCCTTGGTGTAGACCAGAGGTGGGCCCTACACAGGCCAGGATTTAAGCATATCCTTCTGTGTACAGGTGAGTGAATCACTTCTTCAGTCATCCTGATGGATATCCTCAAACACAGGCTTTTGTGGGGCTCTCCGGGACCAGAGTTGCTCACCCCTTGTGTAAAGCAATACTGAGTAGTCTGTGTGCACTGTTGGGCTATCTACATATATTATATTATAGTTATATCATTGTTTTTCTGCTTCATTGTGTATGCACTTTTAGGGTTACAACTTGGAACAATACCCAGAATTCTCAGCGGCAGTAGGAACACTGATATTTGAGCATTTCTGTGGGAAAACAGGTCTCCTGCCCTGCTAGGGATATGTGGGTGAATTCATTGTTTTTCATTTCCGAACTCTATATACAGTGGAGAGTTTTTTTTCAATCACCCTCTGATCACCACAACATACTTGGGGTATTCTCTTCAGCCTAATTTCTTAGTTGACAGAAACAGCTGTCTGTGAGTGTATTTATGGTGTTTAGCCTTATCCAAGTCCATGTTCTGACCTCTGCCTGAGAGCAGTGCACATATGTCTAAATGCATTCTATGGTAAGTGGGCTAGAGTCAAAAAAGTGATACATCATGAGCCTAATTTGCATATCGCTACCCAGAATCCTTAGCAGCAGAGCAAGTACTGTTTACTGTAGGATAATAGGCCTGCCGGTCACCTTGGGACACTCTGTGGCACAGTGGAGCCCACACGCCATGAACAATAGCTGCCTCGCACCTCCCCTGGATTGGCATCACGACTTGCTCTGTGTTACTTTGGCATAGTCAGAATCTACAGTTATTGCCAGGCTCTGAACGGTACTAGCAGGTCTCACTTGGCATGATGCCATAGTTTACTTTATCATTTTTTTTTCCTTGTTGTAAAATTCAATAACAGTTTATCTACTGACTGTCATTATGTGCTTGGAGTGATCTGACCTTTGTTCTCTGTGTATGGAAAAATGTAGTGACTGCATATAACTGAACAAAAACAAAACAATATGTTTTATAAATTAAAATAGCTTGCTTAAAACATGTCAAAAATGTAGGCAGAGTGGAATAATCAGGTAGCAGTCGGGTCATGTAAAAGTATGTAAACTAGGATGCAGTGTAACACAGTGCATGACAGGGTTAATATTGTTGTAGGTCCAAGTAAGGGGACCTCCACTGGTAGATTACATAAACACACCACTTATTCTCCAAGCTACCAGGAAGTATTGAAACAAGACAAGATGGAAACCTTTATAAATAAACTAAGTCTTCAAAAATGATTTGATTTTCTCTAAAACATGGCTTACACAGCAGCTAATGTTAGTTTGTTACATACTCCACAAACAAATGCAATGTTTCTTGAATTACGGTGATCCTCTAACAGACCATTGTAGCTTTGGAAAATCTTCCCGGATGTGAAGCATTTAACAAATTAACAACATTAGTAGCTGTGTAAGTCATGAGCATAAAATCATCTTTAAGAAAAAAAAATACAATTTTAGCAAACTCTATTTATAATTATTATTTTTTTTTTAAATATCATGTCATGTCCATGTTTTTGCATCCCTCTATAGCAAGGTAAATCATCCTTAATTCAGATATCACTGATTGGGGGAATCTACATTTTTAAAGGGACAAGGTAGTCCTTTATACTCTTTTGAAGAACTAAACTCCAAAATGCGCAAAAAGTTTTTTTAATGTACAGAATAAATAATACAAACTCCAGTTTATTATTTTTATATACAATACTTGCTGTGGAAGCTACCATTTTAGTTTCCAGTGATGTACTTCCTGAGGTGGGAGGATACTTTGAATGCAGAGTGGAAGCATCTGTCTAAATAATGGGAATAAGCCCCTCATCGCTACTCAATATTCAGTATTCCCATCAAAGTAGCTTCATCTCCCCTAGATTTCCAGTTTGGTGTCACTAACACAACACCAGAATTCCTCAAGAAGTGATGGCTTCTGCCTGTTCGAGAGCAACACCATTGCATGCTGAGTAGCCAATGACGAGCTTCTTGGCACAACTTGTGTGCACCCACTCAGCTTCTAAGACATGTTGTTCTTCCAGCCAGCGCTTGGGTATTCCCTGCCTTGGGTATCATACAGTACAACAGGAAGACCATGGAACAAGCCAATTAGGCTGTGAAATTGGGCACACTGGACACATCTATAAACACAGACCTCTCTTGTGGGCGAGAAGAACACTAGCTGATATTGCAGTCTTCTTCTCCCCCTTATGGCTTTACAAATGGCTTCTAGATCCTTCTTTCCGCCAGTCTTTTGCTAGGTGGTTTGTGACCTGTGTCAATCCGCCACCGTTCCATGCTGTGTTGGGTAAGGTGAGACTCTCCAAACTTCTTGACATCAAATTGTGACACCGAGATGCAACACAAGAAAGTTAAACCAGCAAATGAGCCCTTGAGGAGCTGGTAGATGAGACTGAACAGGGACATCAGAGTTTCAATGTAAGCACCCTTATGTACACCTTACTAAAAACTCTTTCATTTTGGATGAATTTAAGATAAAGAATTCCAGTGAGAACACTCTTAACAGTTGTTCTGCCTTATTTCTGGGAGCTCTTTGAGAAGGAGGGCTATATGCAGAATATCGCTTCCTAGAAGAACTCTCACAAATTTTCAGGAGCTGCAGTCTGATCAACGGTATGCTCCAGCTTCTTAACTAGTTGCATAAAACTGCTTTTGCTAGTGTCATCCTGTGTGGCACAATAACAGCACCATCTCATGTGTGTTGATCAGGACCTGGCCTTCACATTGTGCAAAGCCTGGCAGATCAATTATGAATCCTACTCCTGGAAGAAGCTGGATGCAGACAGTGAGGAGGAGTGCAAGACACTTGTGAAAAATTACTTCTACTAGGAGGTGGCGTTCAAAAATATTGGCAAATCCTTCAATCTGGGTACGACCTTCAAGTGAGGACCTGGGGGAGAGAGAGAAGATGCCTGGTCCATGAATAGATGCAGAAGGAAGCTGTGTTCTCAGGCAGCCCAAAATATGCAACCTTATAACTTAAGACCACAAATAAAAATAAACTCATGTCAAACAGTGTCTGTGTGGTCAACCTCTTTATATCTATGTATAGAAATGCACATTGATTTACTCAGGGATTCACCAGAGTGTTCCTATAATTCATCGGGCACTGTGGGGGGGGGGGGGGGGGGGGGGGAGGGAAGCAGATTGTTTTTCTTTCCTCTTTCTATAAAAATGTGCTTGTTGACCAAGTTTAGGTATTTAAAATACCATAGCAAAAATATTTGACTACCATGGTATTTTAATTCAACATCCAGGTCTGTTACAAAATAAAGCTTTGAGGAGCCAGTTTCCTTTTGAAGAACGCAGGACCAGTTTTAAGAAATACAGCCTTCACAAAGACAAAATGTCTTCTGTACCCAAGAAAAGAATAAAAGGAATGTTCTGTAAAGGCGAGTTTGAAGCATTGCAGACATAAAGATGTTCAATATAAACTGGAATTTGGGTCTGTAACAGATGCCCATTCACCCCTCCTCAGCCTACCCATAATGAGAGAGCCAGAGCAGTTTCAAGAAGAACTTGATCAGCAAGTTCTTGTACTCCTGTGGGTGCATTAACAAAGTCTGTGAGTTGCTGTAGGGTGGGTGCGCACGCCCTCTGTGTCATCCAGCACTAGTGCGCACTGTGTTCACCTCTACTTTTAAATGTTAATATTGTTATGCAGGTATGCAGTGCTGTGTGTGTTACATTCCTGATCAGTTTGTTACTGCTGTTTTTCTGGTATTGTCCTGTGATGGATGTGTATCTAGATCAGATTTTTCAGAAAATGAACATTGCAGATCCTCCTGAGGTCACATACCTGTTCTTGGCTTAGTCCCACAATCCTGTTTCATGTAATTAGTGCTGTTGTCTAGTCATTCAGTCATGTCTGACTGTCTTTGACCCTAAGGACCGCAGCACAACAGACACATCTTATCTTGTTTTTCATGCTTATCCATAAGGTATTCTTGACAAAGATACGGGAGTGGACTGGCAGCTCCTTCTGCAGCAGACCACAATTTGTCTGACCTCTCTGGTATGACCTTTCCATCTCAGGTGAACCTACATAGTATAGCTAACCGCTTCATTGAGGCACACAAGCCCTATCACTATGACAAGGTAGCAATCCCAATATAGCACTCAAGGCCAGTGGCTCTGAACATTCTTGATTTGGGGGCTTGTGTACTTCAGTGAAGCTGTAAGCTATATCTTGTAGGCTCACCCAAGATAGACAGGTCACAGCAGAGAGGTCAGACAAATTGTGGTACACTGGAGAAGAAACTGGCAACCCACTCTAGTATCTTTGCCAAGATAACATTATGGATAAGCACAACCAACGTTTGTGCCTGGCATGGTGAGGTCTGACTGAACAACAAATAAAATAAAAAATCATTAAGAGTCTGTCTAAGTATGACTAATGTTAATGTTCTATTTAAAGTGCTTGGTTCGGCTGTTGAGAACTACTGCCCTACAGTGTTAAATCAACCAAATAGCTAGGTACAAAAATGAACAACAAAAGTCTGCACATATCTAAGAAAATGGGTACTGTAATGCACACCGTGGACATAGGTCATCACAAATCGGCACAAAAAAATAGTACAAGAAAAGAACAAATAATTCAAAAGAGATATGCCCAGCTGAGTATAAGATCCAAACATATATACACACATATTAAACCTGTACTTCACCTCCTGGGCAATCTACAGTACTACATATTTTGGCTTAGGACCAGGTGTACCCTCCCAGTCTTCACTTTTGTGGAGGGAAGAAACCACCAGCTGTTTTCTTTTTCCTTATATCTCCTAAAACTTTACTCCTGGCTCCCAACTTTTTAGTAATTAAACACGTTTCTATATACGGTAGTTCCCTTTCCTAGCTTCTAAAAACAGTTTGGCTTGCTCTCGGTAACCTGGCTGTCTACTACATTTCATATAAAATTGTCAGTTCCTGTCTTGGATATAGATTTGGTATTGTAGCTGCATTCCTTGCTTGGAGGGACCCCATCCTGTAGGAAACAGGCGGATGAGTCTGTAGAGTTTATACAGAGGAGCATTTTGCTATTGTGTGTAACGTTTTGCTTCTGCCTTCCTGTGTACCAGACATGTAACCGTGTTGGGTTATTGACCCCTAGTGTAGAGTAGCTGTTTGTGTGTTGTGAGCAAATAGTACATTTGTGTGTATATTTGCATGTCTAAAATCAATAAACGTGCTTCCATGCACAAAATGTCAAATTCACACTGCACTTTTGGAAACCTAGCAAGTGCCTGCAAATTAACTCACAGTAGTATGCTACACAATTTAATCCATTAGCCATTTTAGTTTTGGCTTCTTTTATAGCATTTACTTGCTGTTTATAGTCCAGCTTTGAGCACAGCACAGGATGGATTTGCATGAGTTGAGTAAATTACCCACAGACAGTACTGTTTCAGTTTTTTTGGATCTCATCTGCGTGGTGATGGTTCCTAACTCATGTTGGGAATTCTATGAGAAGGCTAGCAATCAATAATTAATTTAGCTTATAGTGAGAGAAGACCTGCACAATAAGTTCGTAAACTTGCTTACTGCTCAGTGTCTCTGTATTCCCACTGCACTCTGTGAAAACTTGACAGGAACATGCAAATGAACTCAAAATATGTTACACTCTTTAATCCAATAGCCATTTTAAATCTGACCCGTTTATACTCTATGCCTACCGTTATAAGCCAGCTTTTGAGCACAGCCGAGGGTGGTTTTGTATGAGTCAGGAAACCTAGCCACAGACAGTACTGTTTCATTTGGATCTCGTTGGTGTGGAGCGGGTTTCTAACTCATTCTGAGAAAAGGCTACTAATCTCAACTTTATTTAGTGTGTGGTGGTCAAGAGAGTGAAATAAGCCTTCCATCCTACAGAGCACAGCAAGCAAAACAAATGATTAAAATTGCTTCCTGCTCAAAATCTCAAGAAATGGTGTTGTCTGGGAAGTTGCGCAGAGAAGGGGAATAGCAGTGCACACATGTGAGCATCTTGTGACCCAAGAGCTTGCACCTATATCTGCTTGATGTTAGACGAAATGACAATTCGTTACGGGATCACTATAGTTTCGTGAAAACGTCATACATTTTGTGAAGTGTGTATAAAACTAACTGCATAAGCCATGAGCATAAAAGCTAAACTTTTTATTTTCGCAGACTCTGCTTATACAAGAGGGATTCAATGTTTTATTGTACCCAGTTTGTACTGCCATGGAGCTTGAGGGATTGAAAAATAGATATGGTGATGGTGGCTTGTATGCAGTAGAAGTGTCTGCTAAAAGAAAGATTAGTTCTTTAACTTTGAAAGAGCTTGATCAATGGATTATGTCTATCCCCTGAACCCAACTACTGTGCAATACCATCATCTGTCTGATGCCTCTCTTTATTTTCTGCTGATGTCTATAGGTATCTGACATCTATGTTTCTTTGTAGGTACACCATGGGGGCTTGTACAAGATACCCTTTAATGAGGCCTTTGAAGAAACCCCAATGATTGTTGCTGTCCTTACATACATGGGCTATGGCATCCTGACTCTCTTTGGATATCTGCGCGATTTCCTCCGTGCCTGGAAGATTGAAAAGTGTCACAATGCCACCGAGCGGGACGAGCAGAAGGTGAGTGATTTGACCTCCCCTCTTTATCATCTATAAAGGACCATGGCCGTTTAGGAAAATCTTCATGCTTATGATCAACATTAGCAACTATGTAAGCAACTTGAAAGCATCTTGTTGAAGAAAATCAGAAAATCTTTATTTTATGAAGTGTGTGTGTGTGTGTGTTGAATGGTCCTTCTAGTCTGCTACCTGAAGCATCAAGGTGTGCTTATCTATCAGGGTTGGAGGGAAGTAGTAGTCCAGGGGATTTCTTGTATCCACGGAGATGTAAGATACTTAACTCCTTTTCCAGCATATTCTCAAAGAAAGAGGTAAATCGTAAGCCCTGTTCCTGCAACAAATGTAACTACCACATTTACATATGCAGCCTTCACCAATGCATTATGGATGCCTCCCAGGACGAAGCAAAGTAATGTATCACAATTTAGTATTTATTTTTAATTAAAACTAGCTTTATGACAATTTCCCACTCCTATCACATACATCACTTTTTCTATTTTGAAATTTTTAATAATGTTATCGCAGTTGCAGATAGGTCACTAGTATAATGGAAATCTTCATCTACACAAAAAAATCTATAAAATTAAAAGGATGTACCAGAGGTCCCAATTATAATAGGATACTCAAGTACCCATATAAATATTATTTCCAATGGGAAGTGGTAATTTAAAAAAAAAAAAGAAGAAGCCTTGAACTCACTACATTGTGGCTGCCACTCCCTAGAGATCCTCCTACCTTGTTACCAGTAGCTAATTACTTAATTACTGCATGAATTACCTCCTTTTGCGTATGACTGCAAAGGTATCAAGAGTTTTGTCATATTGATACAATCACATAAGGGAGATTAGAGAGTAATCATTGTGCGGTGTACTCATATCTGGGGTAGTAATAGAATTCTATATGTGTCAGCTAAAGCAGCCACTACTTTCAACAACACTAATAGCTGGAAAATGGAAATATACACTGACAAGAACATTTTGTCCATTATCACATTTAGTTTTTCAAAAGACCCTATAGTAAAATGGGACTACTTTAGAAGTCTTGCAACTGAAGCAGTCTCACATATTCTACTAAATAATTATACATTTCAATACATAACCATAGAACCGAAACAGACTGTATTCTTTAAGGATTGTCAGTATTAAATTAACTTTGATTACAAGCTCTTGTACAAAACCATTGTAGGTACATGGTGACCTACTGAATGACACCCAGAGAGCTTCCAATGGCTACTGAATTACCTGTAGGAGACCTGGGAGGTGTTTGTTATCGTATTATCTACTGTACAAAAGTCTGACGCGGTTTATAGATTGTTTCGTCATTTGATTATATGACCAGGGTCATATTCATTGATAAGCTGAATAAGGAAGAACGTAGGAGAAGTGAGTCATTGTGTGTCTGATCTAGATATGACTGCTCATGTTTAAGGCTCCACCTGATTGATGCATGACGTGGCTGTGATCCTTTGTGGAGCTCTCCATGAATTTTAAGTAGCTTTGTATTCGGGAAAGAATATAGTATACTATTTTAAATTGATTGTGTATTCATTTTTGGATGACTTAACTCTTTGCTTGCTTAAAGGAAAACTGCAGTTCAAGAAAAACTGCACTTGTTTGTGTAAACCATGAACATAAACATTATTGCAGAAAATCAGAAATTTTGAAGAATGCTTATATAGAAGAATCCATCATGTCTTTGTTTCCTTACTTTTTCGTAGCTGGAGTATGAGTGGTATGTTTGTCAGTGGCTGAAGAGGTCTTATATGTCTTCTCTTCATCCGTGGAAAAATACTTTTTGTCATTGGTCAAATTTTTTTTAATGACAGGACCACATGACATCTTGGTAGAATTTATAGGGAAATTAAATGATAATAAAGGAAATAAAAAAAATAACAATTGGCACACAAAAAGAAGCAATTGCTTTCCTGGGTATATTAATTATTTAAACGGAATATGTTACTTACAATGTACCAACAGTGGAATATTTGAGAAGCAGCCAATCTAAGGAATACATTGTTTAGAAGGAGATATAAAGATTGCATACTAAGAAAGGCTTATCAAAAATGATTAGTAATAAAAGTACAATTGCTCATCCCCAAAAAGGAAGAAAAAATGAGATAGATAGATAGATAGATATATATTTTATATATATATATATATATATATATATATATATATATATATATATATATATATACACATTACTTTTTCATCACAAACATATAAATTAAGAAAGATTGTGGCAAAACACATTTAATATTCTAAGACATCTTACCAACACTTCCCATGTTTGGGTTCAAACTAGGGAGGAATTTAAAAGATAGCCATATTGAAGAAGTTAAAAAGACAACCAAGGGCTCCAAAGCATGTGGTGGGTGTAATGAGTGTGGGGAAAAAGTGTAAAACCAAATATGTGATAGATTGGTTTGGTAAAAGATATTACATTGAGGATTACATCAACTGCATCTCCTGTAATATTTGATATGTGGGGTGACCACTAGACTCCTAAGAACAAGGATGCAAGAACATAAGGGCAATATTAGCTTAACAGAACAGGATAGTTCAAACAAATAACTACAATAGCAAGTCACTTTAAACAATATAATAGTTTTGACCCAAAGCAACTTGTGTGTTAATGAATGGAAATTGTTAAGCCGAATATCAGAGGTGGATACATTGAGTCTATTGAATTACTACTGATGAAAGAAACTAAATGGATCTATTTACTTTATTTGGATATACACAAACGGCATGAATGAAAATAATAATTATACTGTATTTCTTTAGCTATCCTATGATTAGCTTACCCTCTTCCGATTTTGATTTGTCTACATGGAAATACAGATTGTATCATTTGTATCTATAAGTCGCAAAAATATTCCCAGAGTTTACGTATTGATAAGTTTAGCCAACTGTACTGTGCTGGTGATGTTTTGCAGTAGTTAAAAAAGATAAGTTAAAGAGATATCTAAATTCCGTGGATTATGAGTGCATCAGATAGAGGAGAATCATTAGTGTATGACATTTTATGTTTGCCTGAAAAAATACTAAAATAAACAATTAAAAACTTAACTTGAAGTTGGCAAAATGTGTTCTATGTTGTGCCTTACTGTCCAAAAATATAAGCTACCAGCTAAGGCATGCAAATATATTTTGTCTAATTAAAATCTAGCCTTATAAAATTCTCTCTCCCTAATTATATTTTTAGCCAGACTTCTTAATATGATCTTAACTGATCTTCTTAGTATGCTGCTGCACATTAATAAGGAAAATATTTAAAAAATATATAGTTGTTGGTATCCTTTTTATTAATAGATATATAAGTTTGTATTTATTTGCTTTGTACAGTTTTTACCCTGATGTCCTGTATTACCATGTTTGAACTTGATGTTCTCTGTTGCTAGATGGAGCTCATGTATTTGGTATGATTTTGACTTTCTTCATGCCTCTTCTCTTTTCTGTTTTACATTGTAGGAGTTTGTGCCTCTGTATCAAGACTTTGAAAACTTCTACACACGAAATCTGTACATGCGGATCCGAGATAACTGGAACCGTCCTGTGTGCAGTGTGCCAGGAGAGAGAGTGGACGTCATGGAGCGATATACAGAAGATTACAACTGGACCTTTAAGTATGTTTGGTTTGTTTGCGGGTTTGTTGATACATACACAGAAGAGAATACACATGAAAGATAACTTATCCATACTTCCAAATGATACTACAAGGCATGTTTTATTAGACATATCACAATTTAAGTTAAGCCATTACATTTTTTGGGGTGTGGACGCGGAAGGTAAGGGGGGATGCATGAGTAAACATTGGGTAAAAGAGGAATTAACTGAAGAGGTAACAGGAATAAAAACTGGGTTAAATGGCTACAACCATAAATCACCAGGCAATAATCATTCCTTACTTAAGAGTTTCCCACAACTTTACAAGAAAAGTGGTTTTGTTGGGTCCAGTAGGTGGCAGCACAGAGCAGGTGTTAAAACTTGCACATAATGAGCACAAATTGCATTTTAAAGTTAAAAAGAACATTGTATTTGCATGTTATGGTGGTATGAGCTGTAGATTGACTTTCAAACAAATGGGGTATGTAGTTATTTGGCTAGCAAAATAAATGTTGGATAAATCATGGATGGCTACTTGATTGGGTAATTCAAATAGTCATTGATGTGAAATAGTTCAACCTATCACAGGATTGAAGTTCTCAGGGTGGGCTGTTATAACTGGCCAACACTTCAAGATATAAATGAGGGTTGCCTTTTCCCTGCTGTAGAATTTAATCAGGAAGAAAATTGTTTTATTGGACTGAAATATTGAAGCAATCTGCAATGTTGAGGTTACATCAGAGAGGGATTCGAGAGAAACCCCAAGCAGCATGCGAATTCCTTACCTTGAATAAAGAGCCTGCAGATTCATGGAAACTAATTTCTCTGCTTTTGAGGTTTGCAAAATAAATTCTTCACTTTCAGCATCTGACCTTGATTGTCCTTGATAAAGTGGGTCCTAGTGACCCAGGTTATTCGGGCTCCTCCTTCTGCCATTGTTCCGGGTCTGAGGAGAGACGTGAGCAGCACTTCCAAAATTAGTTATGTTTAGTGCAGATAGTTGCTGAAGATGATCACTGCTGCTCAAGATCCCCTTTACAGCTAATGTACTTGTAGACCAATTATTGGTGGCTATATCTGGGAGTCTGGATACATTTTTTTTTTTACGTATTGTGCAGGTGTCTGCCAATATGGAGTGAAGCCCACCTGTAGAACTTTATATTGTTTGTTGCATCACGGTGACAGGTCTTGGGGGTCATATAGAGATTTCAAGGTGTTCCTGGTAGAGAATGGCGTTTCTTTTAGTGTGTGAAATGTCATCTGCTTTGGTTCAGGAGGGATTAGCATACTCTGGTGAGTATGTTTGAATGTTCATGTTCTTACTGTTGTATCTCTAACTCATCATCTCTCACTGGTCCGTTATCAGTTTTGTTCTGGGCACCCAGGTGTTAGATTCAGGCAAGAATGTATATCTTAGTTCTGTGATCTCCTTTCTCAAGGCCACTCTTTGGGTCATTTGTTTGTACAATTGCAGAGACCATAATGTTTACAATTGTTTGTATGCTCATGCTCCTCATCCCATCGTCGGAGGGAGTGAGTCGAGTTCCAGAGGAGTCTCGTAGTGACTGTAACGTTGTAGCTGTCTTTTTGGGCACTCTGTTAGAGTTGGTACAGGTATTTGAGGACTTCCAATGCCTGCTATTGACAAAGAGCAAGCAAGATGTACAAATAGTTGCTGCAGGGATTTGTGAAGGAGGGATGGTCTGGTTGGGGTTGCAATGCAATATGGTTGTACTGCAAAGCATTTCCAGTCCAGCGATTTGAGTTGAGGATAGTTTCAGAGTCGATGCTTCTTATGCCTTCCCACTATTAAAGGTTTCTACAGGAGTCTTTGTTAACAAACCACTTGCCATAGTTCAGCCTACATCAAATGATACAAGGAAATCAAATGCAGCTGTGATGTCAATTTCAATCTTGAATAAATGTAATAATCAACTATTTACAATTTAAATAGTCTCTGACTGTCACAGAAAAACAAGTCAGAAACAGAGTGCAAAATGGAAGCCATGTCTACTGTGCTGATATAAATGAGTGAGTGGTGCAATAATGAGATATAGTGAAGATACAAAATATTTTATTTTCTCTACAGCTGTATAGTGAAAACACAGTACTAGGCCAAAACCATATCACTCAGAATAATCTGTAGGTAGGCTCCAATATTGTCACATTGAATTGTTTTATGGATAAATGATGCTTATATTTTTGTTTAATGCTGTGCATCCAATTAAAGGCTGCATCAACATAGTGTTTGTTGTCTTTATTGATTATATATTTTTTATTTAATACCTCCTGCTTCTATAAACAAAACTAGGTTGTACGTGGATATTTACTATTTTACTTATTTATTGATGACATAAAAACTTGCCTTATGGGCCCGCCATTACCTTGGAGGAATCCTTCTTTGTAGGGAAAATTGGGTAAAATAGGAATTAACTGGAAATGGGATGGCTAGGTTGATGGGATGGTATACATTGTAGCTAGTTAGAGCCATTCAGTATGGGGAACGAATAGGGAAAAATCCTGAATAGGCAATGTATACACACTAGCTTGTTTGAAAATATCAAGTATCAATATCAAAACCAACATACAATGTACGTGGGATGTAGCAGGTGGGAATTGGTATAGCTTCTTAAGTATTAAAATGATTCGTATACAGCGTGTGTGGGGTGCAATAGATGTACAGCTTAGAAAAATTGGAGGTTTCTGCACTATCATTTTGTTTACATTATTACACGGTTGCAGGGCTTGAAATGATTTCAGGCTTACTGAAGAAGTTGATATAAAGCTATTTTTGTATGTAAATTGCATTCCCTACATAGAATATGCATTTAAGCAAGCAGGGAGGATTTATTATAAACTCATTTACAAAACATACATAAAGCCATTTAGTATCTAAGCTTTATTCCTTGTAAAATGTATATAGAAGCAAGGCCATTACATTAAAAACACATTATCATTATTATTATTATTATTATTCATTCTTCTTCTGTGGTCCTTTTTAATTTAAAGTTTTTTTTGGTGCTAAACATCCTTTCTCATAGTTAATACAATATATACTGTCTAGCTGCTAGTGATAATACAAGCTTATTATAGCTAGGCTTCTATCCCAACAAACTTGCTTTCCATCCTGAGCAGGCCTAACACAGTCCTTTTAACATCCCTGCAGGTTCACAGGCAGAGTCATTAAGGGAGTGATAAACATGGGCTCTTACAACTACCTGGGTTTCGCACAGAACAGTGGTTTCTGTGCAGAAGCATCAGCCCAAACTCTGCATCAGTACGGAGGTGGAGTGTGCAGCACCCGGCAGGAGATGGGTGAGTCTGAGCAGTGACAACTTTCTTTCCTGTCTTACAAGTTGGGGTTATAGCTCCATATCTCCCTATGATATTGTTATGTAGCCCCTCCCATGCAGTGTTTTAGCTCCTCATTTCCCCTCCCATGCAGCGTTTTAGCTCTGCATTTCCCCTCCCATGCAGCGTTTTTAGCCCTGCATTTCCCCTCCCATGCAGTGTTTTTAGCCCTGCATTTCCCCTCCCATGCAGAGTTTGTAGCTCTGCATTTCCCCTCCCATGCAGAGTTTGTAGCTCTGCATTTCCCCTCCCATGCAGAGTTTGTAGCTCTGCATTTCCCCTCCCATGCAGAGTTTGTAGCTCTGCATTTCCCCTCCCATGCAGAGTTTGTAGCTCTGCATTTCCCCTCCCATGCAGAGTTTGTAGCTCTGCATTTCCCCTCCCATGCAGAGTTTGTAGCTCTGCATTTCCCCTCCCATGCAGAGTTTGTAGCTCTGCATTTCCCCTCCCATGCAGAGTTTGTAGCTCTGCATTTCCCCTCCCATGCAGAGTTTGTAGCTCTGCATTTCCCCTCCCATGCAGAGTTTGTAGCTCTGCATTTCCCCTCCCATGCAGAGTTTGTAGCTCTGCATTTCCCCTCCCATGCAGAGTTTGTAGCTCTGCATTTCCCCTCCCATGCAGAGTTTGTAGCTCTGCATTTCCCCTCCCATGCAGAGTTTTAGCTCTGCATTTCCCCTCCCATGCAGCGTTTTAGCTCTGCATTTCCCCTCCCATGCAGCGTTTTTAGCCCTGCATTTCCCCTCCCATGCAGCGTTTTTAGCCCTGCATTTCCCCTCCCATGCAGCGTTTTTAGCCCTGCATTTCCCCTCCCATGCAGCGTTTTTAGCCCTGCATTTCCCCTCCCATGCAGCGTTTTTAGCCCTGCATTTCCCCTCCCATGCAGCGTTTTTAGCCCTGCATTTCCCCTCCCATGCAGAGTTTGTAGCTCTGCATTTCCCCTCCCATGCAGAGTTTGTAGCTCTGCATTTCCCCTCCCATGCAGCTCTACTTTTAGCTACACTGTTCAAATATCATTATATTCACTCTTCTTTCCTGCATACATTGTCATATAGCCCCTCCCATACTGAGTTTTATCTCCACCTTTCCACTCATTGTTTTCACATACATATTTCAGGGAACTTGGATAAACACGAGGAGCTCGAGCATCTGGTCGCTCAGTTCCTTGGAGTGGAGGCATCCATGACATATGGAATGGGATTTGCCACTAACTCAATGAATATACCAGCCCTGGCTGGCAAGGTATGTATGTGGAAACTGCCTGGCAATGCCTACGTGAACCTGTGTTGGCATGCATTCTGTTTCTGTTCTGGAATTTTCTAAGTGAATGTTTAATTACAGGGCTGTTTGATCTTGAGTGATGAGCTGAACCATGCCTCCTTGGTGCTCGGGGCCCGGCTTTCGGGGGCCACCATTCGAATCTTCAAACACAACAGTGAGTAAAGAAAGCAAATATTAGATTGTTCTCCGTGGGGGTTTCTTTTGCCTAGTGGCTTATTTTATCCTCATACTTAAAATGTCTGCTCTAGTGAAAAACAAAATAAAAACAGTCTTATATATATCATCATTGTTATATAACATTGTTGTGACTGCCATTTTGTTTTTAATATATGGGGATTGGTATTGTTGGTTCCCTGAGGCTTTGTGCTTAATGCAGTAATAGAGTTCTCCAACATTTTTTTGCAGATATGCAGAGTTTGGAGAAGCTACTTCGAGATGCCATTGTGCAGGGACAACCACGCACCCACCGTCCCTGGAAGAAAATACTCATTCTGGTGGAGGGGATTTACAGGTAAGGGGGTCAAGACTTACATGTTAGACATTTTCTATTTGTTGCGTTAGTGAAGCCAGTGCTGCCTGCTGTATGTTTCACGCTATCTGAGGCTGTAAGGGGGAAGGGGTGACACAGTCATCTGTATGCCTTGAGAGCATGGCCCTTAATTATACTTTGTGAGAATTCTGGGGCTGACAAATAAGGTCTGCTTTGTATGTTTGTAGGAGCCATGTGTTGGCCAATTTTATCTGGGTGGGTGGCAAATTGGCATGGCTTACAAAAAAACATGGCTGCCACTTTCTGTATGGGGGGAGTCTGCATACTCTATATCTCATTCTCTCCTTCCCAGTATGGAAGGCTCGATTGTCCGCCTGCCTGAGGTGATTGCTCTGAAGAAGAAGTATAAGGCGTATCTATATCTGGATGAAGCTCACAGTATTGGAGCTTTGGGTCCAAATGGACGAGGGGTGGTAGACTACTTTGGTCTGGACCCTCGAGATGTGGACATTATGATGGGAACATTCACAAAGAGCTTTGGAGGTGCTGGCGGCTATATTGGAGGCAGCAAGGTGAGTTTCCTACCCACCTCTCCCTATGTAATTGAGTGCTCATCTATAATGGAATACCATGCACTTCCATCTATAAAACACTAGAAGGTGCTATAGCCTCTGTTTGGGCTAGAACATTATTATTTATATATTCTTCAGATGTATACAAGGATTTCAGTGAATACATAATACACAAGATACACAATGCATAGATACATAAAGGGTTGAGGGTCATGATTGTGAAAATCTACACACTAAAAATAAATCCCTATAAAAGTCCAATTCCTACATTTTCTGTTGTAAGCTTAAAAAAAAGTACGGTATACATTATACATTAAAGAAATTAGTTTTATTACATAAAAAAAAGTCATAAACATTTACACAAAGTGACACAAGTTGATGATCTGCCCTAGACTAACCAGTGAAACAAGCCTAAGAGGAAGTTTAATGTAGGAGTCAAAGTGAGCGTCTTATTTGTGTGTGCTTGGCTAGTTTTACAGTTAAAACAATCTAAATCATCTTCTTCTAGAAAGAATCCCAAGACTCCCTGTTAGTCCATATCATGTAATGTGTCCAGACAAGAGGAACAGAAAACGACCCCTCCTTGTCTCGCTGTAATGCCATTTCTAGATACATTAGACCACTTATTTTTCTCCTTAAAAATATATTTCAGTGTATAAAACAACTTTTCAATGCATGACCAAAAAATGGTGTCTGAAGCAGCCCTTTAAATGATCACTATAGTTTTATATTTAAAAAGTACTATTTTCATGAACTACACTTAAAAAATATGGGGAAAATGTTTTGACTTTTTCCACAACAGCAATAGGTTTAACCTCAATTATTGTTTTTTGATCAACTTCCTGAAGTGAGAGGACTCTTTGAATGCAGGGCAAGCTGCACAATTGTAATGTAGCATCTAAAACTGTCAGTGCCTTTTAATAGAAGTAATAGAAAGTTCTTTAGTTTACAAGGACACTCCCTCTCGAGACAGAACAAAAGAAAATGAAGCTTTGCAATAAAAAATGATTGCATATAAAAGTTACAAATATAAAGGATTGTATGTATATTTATTTATTGGCTTTCTAAAATAATTGTGCGTGTTATTATGTTTAGTTATGTAATATACTGTACAGAAAAAAACTGAGTGCAATGGTCCTCTAGCTGTATTTTCCAGGTCTGTGCCCAAGGATGGACACTAGAGGGAGCTAGTAATACACAAATGTCCTTTGTAACCCTTCTTGCTCTCGTATACCTGGCTGTTTTCTACATGTTTAGTCTCACGCTGACTTGCACTTTTTGATGTTCTCACGCATTTTGCAGCTTCAAAAGTTTTGATCCAAATAATTTCTTGTGAGTGTAATTTGCAAAACCAGCCAGCCTTCTTCTTTAGCACTGATTAGAGGTGCCTGCAAGGAACTGTTTCAATCTGTTAAAGGGAAAAAAAATCCCAAGACTTGTGTGTGTATATACATATATAGATAGTTATAGATAGGTATACGTAGAAATAGGTGTGTGTGTGTATATACAATCTAGGAACTGGCCCCACACTGATGAGAGGCAGTAAATTTGAAACCGTGCTTTCTGTGGGTAGGTTTCCTGGCTTGTACATAATCCATCCTTGGCTTTGCTTAAAGCTATGTAATACAGCAGGGATATGCTTAAATGAAACAAAGTTTGAAATGGTATTTGGATTAAAGGGTTAAGCCTTTGTGGACACATTTGCATGTCCCTGCCCAGATTCCCAGAATGCAATGTAATTACTGTACTTAAGTTTTTTTCTTCAACTTACTTTAGATTTTCAAATGTGAACACAAATGCCATATATATATATATATATATATATATATATATATATATATATATATATATATATATATAAATAAAATGCCCAAAAGGACCGGTGTAAAAGTGTATGTGTTTGGCATAGAAATGTAAGAACCCACAGAAATTCCCCTTAGCCAGCCTAGTGAATCCTGGGCATGCTCTTGTAGCTTATCATCCCCATTATGAGAGATAATTAACCACTTAAAGTTACTAAGAAAGAACTGTGATCTACTAATCTGATATATGCTTAAGATACAAAAGTTTCAAGCCCAGTGATCCTAATACACAATATTTGTAATTATTTTATATGTATTTTTTTGTTCTGCAGTAACCAGGACCTTTGCTGTAATATGCAATATGTAAAATATGTTTTACATGGATGATATAAATGTTGGAACTACAGTGGGCCTTTAGGGTCTGCCTTCCAGGTTACTTGTAAATCCATTGCCTTCAGGGAGTTATGTGGGAGCTGCATGTTCCTTATCAAAGCACCCTTTCTGTTTGCTAGGTCCTCATTGATTACTTGCGGGCACATTCGCACAGCACTGCATACGCCACCTCAATGTCACCACCTGTAGCAGAGCAGATAATCACTTCCATGAAGTGCATTATGGGAGCAGATGGCACCACGCTGGGTGAGTGTTCTTTCTTTTGGTTTTCTTGCTGTCCATTCACTATGGTGGACGCTTCGCATTACTTGTTTGCAACCTCTTGAATTCCCATCTTGTTCAGATTGGAGAGACAAATACTCCTTTTATTAAATGGGTTTGCTAGAATATCCAAAAAATGAAGAGGTTTCACCTCCACAGTGAGGTCAGAAACACAATGTCAGATTATTACATTTACATTGCTGTAGAAACCAAACAATTCTTCTGTTTTTTTTTTTGGCATAATTGTCATACACAGAAATTCAGATAAGAACTGAGAAGACCCATCTAGTATCCCCTGTCTGTCTGTCTATCTCTGAAAGCTGACTTAAAGGGATATGGAAGGCTCCTGTGTTTTATTAGGTAGAGGAAGATCCTGTGTATCCATTGACTTTTATGTACTTTATTTTATTGGAAAGTTCTTTTAAGCTCTGTTTAACTGCCTAAAATAAAACAAATAGTCCCTGCTCTCAGTTGCTCATAAAGTCACAGACTCAGTAGTGCTGGAAGTAGTGTCCTAGCCTATCAGGGGCCATGTCTCAGCAGAATGGGGCAGATCCATACAGAGACTATTTGTTTGATTGATTTCAGGCAGTAAAAAACGAGCTTATAAGCACTTCTTAATAAGATACAAGTGCATGTCAGTAAATAGGATCCTTCCATATCCCATTACTACTATCTGATTTACTTCACGATTGCCATTATTGGGTTATATTACAAAGCTTCCTTTTTTCTTTTTCTTTTTTTTACCCGGTCTTTATATTTTTTCCCTCAATTTATAAAAATTACTTTAAAAAGGGCTGATTAAAAAACTGCAGCATTCTGCTTATCGCAGACATGTTTAAATCCCTTACCTGTGTGTGACCTTAGCAATTTGCAGTGGAAGATTTATCTATTTACGCTTTCTGCAAAGTAGTAATTTCATACATTACCCCTAAATCATCCACATTCCTTCTTCAAATCCTGACCTTTTATTCTTGCATTCCTCTCTTTCTGGAAGGTTCTTCCCTCCTGAACTTTATTAAATCCTTTGATATATTTGCAGGTTTCTGTCATACCACACCACTCTCTGCTCCCCTATTAGCTGTTCATATTAAAGGGATATGGAAAATTCCTGGAAGTTACCAGGAATATAATATCCCTGTGTATCTATTTACTGACATGCACTTTTATCTTATTAAGAAGTGCATATAATCAATGTTTTTACTACCTAAATTCAAACAAATAGTCCCTGTATGGGTCTGCTCTCTGCAGCTAACGTAGATACAGACTCTGCTGTACAATGCATCTTACTAACCATTCAGTGATCATCTCTCTGCAACATTCTGGTACATGCTGCTGAGATGTGGATCTTGATAGGTTAGGACATTACACAGCAATCCAGCCCTACTGGTTATGTGCCTTCATACGCTGCAGAGGGCAGGCCCATACAGGGACTACTCGTTTGATTGTAAAAACAGACCTTATAATCACTTCTTAATACAATAAAGGATCCTGTGTGTGAGTGAATGGGTTATTGTATGACCTGCTCAGATAGATAAACTTATAGAGGTTATAGTCTGATTGACCTTTGACCTCTCACTCCTGACCCCAATGAGCTCCTCTGCTTTTCTTTACTGACAGGCAATAACACAGTGAAGGTTAGTTACCTAAGCAAACAAGAGGGAGGGGATGATACTTAAAGATCCTATAACATCTACCCCCCCCCCCCCCCCCCCCCCACCACCATGCAGCTCTCCTGACACAAACTACATTCCATTGCACAAGTGTATTATTATTATTATCGTCACCCTTTATCTGTAACATGCCAACATGTTCCGTAGCACTGAACAGGGGTAAGTACAAGGCAAACACAGTACTAACACATTGCAAAAGAAGAGTGTGCCCTGTCTTTGAGATTACGTGTACACTGATTAGCAGCACATCCCTGTAATTATGTTCATTTAAGAAATAAAAAAACTTCTTGTGTTAAAATTCTCCTCATAAAAATGGTGAAAAAGTCACAAATTCTGCTATTTTTACATAACATTTTAGTGTCTGGCATCCAACAGTCCTCTACAGGAAAGGCTCCCAAACAGAGTGCAGTTCCGCTGGTCCACTATACACTTGGGATTACAAAAAATATATGAAATTAAGAATATGAATAAAATTGCATAAACATCAGTACAGTGTCTAGATAGTAGATTTTATGGTTTAAAGGAACATGGGCAGAGACTGGATTTTACTAGGTATATAATATCCCTGTGTATCTATTTACTTTTATGTATTTTTTATTTAAGTGATTATAAGCTCTCTTTTTACTGCCTAAAAGCAATTGGATATTACCTTTTATGGGTCTGCTCTCTGCAGCTCATGAAGACACGGACTCTGCTGTACTTACTATGCTATCTCATACTAACCAGTCAGTGACCATCTCTCAGCAACATTCAACTGAGACGTGGTCCCTAAAATGAAGTACATAAAAGTAAATGGATACCTGGTATATGATATACCTAGTAACATCCAGGAACCTCTTTAACAAGTATAAAGGCTTCTTCCACAGTACAAGTGTTAAGAGGAAAGCTGAAACAAATCATTAGGTGCTCCATGAGCACCTTGGTCAGTGTTTAACTGGGTCTTTAAACCTACAAACACTGCTTTATAACAATGTGTTGAACCCCACAAGGAGCTGAGCTGCTGAGATCAAACTGGAACTTTTTTAAAGTCGGCAAGAAGAACTGGAAGAACTGAAAAGGCCCATCTGGTCTGCCCATTATATCTCTATGTCTGTTTGTTTATTTGTCTATCTGTCTAACAAACCACTGTAGTTTAGTACACACTACAAAAAAGGGACGGTCATCTTACTGGGGCTTAATTTTCTATGTAGTTCTATTTTAAGTGGTTATTTACAGTGGTAGTCTTTCAACATAACTGTATAGAGATCTTATCTAAATCCACGGTCTCATCTTTTCCTCCCAGCTTTGTAATCAAATGCCAAACGTCTAATCTACTTGAAGCAAAATTCAATACAGTAGTAAGAAATATTTAAAGCTGTATCTATTTTAGATTTTATAAAGAATATTTACCTACGCTTTAGGTCTAATTCTGTACCATAAATAGGATATGTCCGTGTTTTAAATGATAATTTACAAACATTTTTCAGATTAAAAAAACAACAACATGTTAGTAAGTAATTTTTTTCTTTTCTTTTTGCGTCTGACATTCCCACCCTCTCTGGGAGTCACATTCATAAGAAATAAACAAGGAATGGGCATACCAGCTTATCGGGCATTGCTGGGGGCACTGTATTTCCACACCAAAGCTACGTTCCTGCACCCTTAATTGATAGCAGGCTGGGGTCCGCGGGAGGTGGGGGCAGGGTGGTGCAGCTTCAGACAGACTGGATTGGAAGCAGCCCATGGGAGGCCCCTTCTGTCCTGTAATCAAATCCCCCCCCCCCCAAGTCCATCTATCCTGGTGGGAGTCTGTCTGCGTAAACTGGGGGGATCAAACAAGCACCATGGGTGCAGGGACCGGGCAGCCTGTGATTAACATGTTCATACCCAGTGTGGTAAATAATATATATCTTGTATTGGTTCCCCATGTATATCTGCCTCCAAGAGCTTGCAATCTAAATGCTGCATCACATGAGACAGACAGTTGCCTTCTTGATTTTAATTTCCCTTCTTCTCTGTATCTTCTTTCCAAGCAACTCTGATCTGAGGATGAGGTTTGCACAGGTGGGCCTTATCTGTGTCCTCTTTACAGTCCCAGTAGCAGGTAAACAAGGCATATTTACCTGGCCTTGTGAGACAATGCACTGCACTGATGGGATTTTCTGTGCCCCCTGCATTGATGGGATTTTCTGTGCCCCCCCTGCATTGTGCTCTCTCTGGTCCATTTGGTGCCTGAGGACAAGATAGGATCCAATCTCCCTGTCCCAGGGCATTTGTGTTCCCATTTGAAAGTTGAAAACCCTATTTCCTGCTCAGAATTTCAAGAAATAGTTATTGCACTGCACTCTTTAATCAATATCACTTAGAAACCTAAAACACTAAAACATAAGATCGGCAGCAATTAAGAACCATCTAGTCTGTCCATTTTATCTACCTAATTTTTATTTTGTAATAATTAGGACCTTATGCTTATCCCAAGCATGCTTAAATTTCTTGCTATGTCGACTGGAGGGTGGTAGTATTTAAAGAATCACTGTAGTTCAAGAAGAAAGGCACCAACAACATTAGCAGCTGTGTAACACATGTACATAAAAACATTTTGGGGGAAAATTACTATTTTTGAAGACTTTGTTTATGAGTAAACATACATTGACATTTTGTGATGTTAGTCTTCCTTTCTGATTCAACCACAAAACTAGATTTATATTTATACAGCCATACCTCGTTTAACGCTATAGGCAGGTTCCAGCCAATAGGAGTGCTAAGCGAAACAACGCTAAAAGGGGCAGTTTAACATGGGGAAGATAGGGGAACTCATGAAAAAAAAGCACAATTTCCGTTGAAACTTAAAGTATTTTGGTTTTATATGAACTTCAAAGAAACCGTAAACAAAACACTAACACAAACTGAACATTAGCAGAAATATAAACTTTAAATTATTGATGTTGAAGCTTCTGGCTCATCCTGGATTCTGTTTTCTTATAGCGAATCAGAGCGTTCAAAGGGGTCTGGCAAAAACAGCATTATAGCAGGGTTTAGCATTAAAAGGAGGCTGACAGGAAAGACAGCTCTATAGTGAATCGGCTATAAACGGGGTAGCTTTAAGTGGGGTATACCTGTATATATATATTCTGTGAACGTGATTAATGTCAATCATTTCCGATAAGCCCCTAAAAAATTGTGTCCATTATCTTCATTGCAGTCACCGGCACATGAAGCATTTCAAGTCTTTTTATGCACTAAAGACAGTGGACCCATTAATCCCACACTAAACCTATGATTTTTCTGCTTTCTCCATTTAAATGACATACATTAATGCATTTTAATGTAAGGTAATATTGTCTGTACTGTTAATATGGCCGCCCTCGCGTCTCCTCTCTGGATGGTGTGTTATTGTTACATTGATATTCCTCTGGAGCAGCACTCGCCCCATGAAGGTCAACAGTCTTTTTAAAAGGGTCTATTGTTTAAGGTGAAAGGGAGTCTGCATTTGTACAGCTGCGTTGATTGACTAAACTAAGGGGTCGCTCCCAAATTATCTCTCATCACTTGTGCACACGTTTCTCTTCTTTGGGAAACTGCTGTGTGTGGATTGAAGTGACACAGGAGAGGAAAGTACTAAAAAAAACATTATATATATATATATATATATATATATATATATATATATATATATATATATCACACACACACATATTACACTTCTGTAATAAATGGGATCTTTATTGTGTCCCTTTAGGGAATCTGGCTGCAGTGAAATCTCCACACTGTTTACTTCAACTTCTATCTTCACTACTCTCATCTTCACAGTTTTCATTGGAAGTAGATAATGATGACTCATTCTACCCCATGATGGATCCTTTCCATGTCCCCCAGCTGAACCCTTCCAGCCCATCCCACACCCCAGGGTGTACCCATCCATCGGCTCGCTCGTGGGTTATAGCCCCACAGCACGTTCAGCTTTTATTGGAATTGAATTAAAGTACAGTAAAAAAAATCATAATGAAGCCACCAATAAAATAACACCATAAAGTATTGAAATGTAGAATAAGTTTGAACTAGAAATAATATCTAGTTTATTAATTAAATGCAAAATAACTTTGAAGTTTGCTATTTTGAGTCAGTAGGCCTTTCTGATCCATAAAATAGAATTGTCATCTTTGGTAACACAAGAACATTTCATTTCATTACTGATAAGATCCTGAGGCATAGGGTCATGGTGTCTCAGTGCAGACTGCAGCAAAAAAAGCGTCTCTGCATGCCCAGACCGAGGCAATTGTACAGAATGCAATGATGGGCCTTATCGGTAATTAAATGTAAAGTATTGTTTAAAAGTGGAGGCTGGCACTGCCTCCTGCACTGTACTTATGCTCTGTATACATATACCATGTGTAGTATTGTTTGAGAGGAGCCTGGCACTGTGCCCTCATTGTACCTATGCTCTGTATACATGACACTGTGTAGTATTCTGTATAAGAGGAGCCTGGCACTGCCCCCTCACTGTACTTATGCTCTGTATACATATACCATGTGTAGTATTGTTTGAGAGGAGCCTGGCACTGTGCCCTCATTGTACCTATGCTCTGTATACATGACACTGTGTAGTATTCTGTATAGAGGAGCCTGGCACTGCCCCCTCATTGTACCTATGCTCTGTATACATGACACTGTGTAGTATTCTGTATAGAGGAGCCTGGCACTGCCCCCTCATTGTACCTATGCTCTGTATACATGACACTGTGTAGTATTCTGTATAAGAGGAGCCTGGCACTGCCCCCTCACTGTACTTATGCTCTGTATACATATACCATGTGTAGTATTGTTTGAGAGGAGCCTGGCACTGTGCCCTCATTGTACCTATGCTCTGTATACATGACACTGTGTAGTATTCTGTATAGAGGAGCCTGGCACTGCCCCCTCATTGTACCTATGCTCTGTATACATGACACTGTGTAGTATTCTGTATAGAGGAGCCTGGCACTGCCCCCTCATTGTACCTATGCTCTGTATACATGACACTGTGTAGTATTCTGTATAGAGGATGCTGGCACTGCACCCTCACTGTACCTATGCTCTGTATACATGACACTGTGTAGTATTCTGTATAGAGGATGCTGGCACTGCACCCTCACTGTATCTATGCTCTGTATACATGACACTGTGTAGTATTCTGTATTAGAGGAGCCTGGCACTGCCCCCTCACTGTACCTATGCTCTGTATACATGACACTGTGTAGTATTATGTATAAGAGGAGCCTGGCACTGCCCCCTCACTGTACCTATGCTCTGTATACATGACACTGTGTAGTATTCTGTATAAGAGGAGCCTGGCACTGCCCCCTCACTGTACCTATGCTCTGTATACATGACATTGTGTAGTATTCTGTATAGAGGATGCTGGCACTGCACCCTCACTGTACCTATGCTCTGTATACATGACACTGTGTAGTATTCTGTATAAGAGGAGCCTGGCACTGCCCCCTCACTGTACCTATGCTCTGTATACATGACACTGTGTAGTATTCTGTATAAGAGGAGCCTGGCACTGCCCCCTCATTGTACCTATGCTCTGTATACATGACACTGTGTAGTATTCTGTATAAGAGGAGCCTGGCACTGCCCCCTCACTGTACCTATGCTCTGTATACATGACATTGTGTAGTATTCTGTATAGAGGATGCTGGCACTGCACCCTCACTGTACCTATGCTCTGTATACATGACACTGTGTAGTATTCTGTATAAGAGGAGCCTGGCACTGCCCCCTCATTGTACCTATGCTCTGTATACATGACACTGTGTAGTATTCTGTATAAGAGGAGCCTGGCACTGCCCCCCTCATTGTACCTATGCTCTGTATACATGACATTGTGTAGTATTCTGTATAAGAGGAGCCTGGCACTGCCCCCTCATTGTACCTATGCTCTGTATACATGACACTGTGTAGTATTCTGTATTAGAGGAGCCTGGCACTGCCCCTCACTGTACCTATGCTCTGTATACATGACACTGTGTAGTATTCTGTATAAGAGGAGCCTGGCACTGCCCCCTCACTGTACCTATGCTCTGTATACATGACACTGTGTAGTATTCTGTATAAGAGGAGCCTGGCACTGCACCCTCACTGTACCTATGCTCTGTATACATGACACTGTGTAGTATTCTGTATAAGAGGAGCCTGGCACTGCCCCCTCAGTGTACCTATGCTCTGTATACATGACACTGTGTAGTATTCTGTATAAGAGGAGCCTGGCACTGCCCCCTCACTGTACATATGCTCTGTATACATGACACTGTGTAGTATTCTGTATAGAGGAGCCTGGCACTGCCCCCTCACTGTACCTATGCTCTGTATACATGACACTGTGTAGTATTCTGTATAAGAGGAGCCTGGCACTGCCCCCTCATTGTACCTATGCTCTGTATACATGACACTGTGTAGTATTCTCTATAAGAGGAGCCTGGCACTGCGCCCTCACTGTACCTATGCTCTGTATACATGACACTGTGTAGTATTCTGTATAAGAGGAGCCTGGCACTGCCCCCTCACTGTACCTATGCTCTGTATACATGACACTGTGTAGTATTCTGTATAAGAGGAGCCTGGCACTGCCCCCTCACTGTACCTATGCTCTGTATACATGACACTGTGTAGTATTCTGTATAAGAGGAGCCTGGCACTGCCCCCTCACTGTACCTATGCTCTGTATACATGACACTGTGTAGTATTCTCTATAAGAGGAGCCTGGCACTGCGCCCTCACTGTACCTATGCTCTGTATACATGACACTGTGTAGTATTCTGTATAAGAGGAGCCTGGCACTGCCCCCTCACTGTACCTATGCTCTGTATACATGACACTGTGTAGTATTCTGTATAAGAGGAGCCTGGCACTGCCCCCTCACTGTACCTATGCTCTGTATACATGACATTGTGTAGTATTCTGTATAAGAGGAGCCTGGCACTGCACCCTCACTGTACCTATGCTCTGTATACATGACACTGTGTAGTATTCTGTATAAGAGGAGCCTGGCACTGCACCCTCACTGTACCTATGCTCTGTATACATGACACTGTGTAGTATTCTGTATAAGAGGAGCCTGGCACTGCCCCCTCACTGTACCTATGCTCTGTATACATGACACTGTGTAGTATTCTGTATAGAGGAGCCTGGCACTGCCCCCTCACTGTACCTATGCTCTGTATACATGACACTGTGTAGTATTCTGTATAGAGGAGCCTGGCACTGCCCCCTCACTGTACCTATGCTCTGTATACATGACACTGTGTAGTATTCTGTATAAGAGGAGCCTGGCACTGCCCCCTCACTGTACCTATGCTCTGTATACATGACACTGTGTAGTATTCTGTATTAGAGGAGCCTGGCACTGCCCCCTCACTGTACCTATGCTCTGTATACATGACACTGTGTAGTATTCTGTATAAGAGGAGCCTGGCACTGCACCCTCACTGTACCTATACTCTGTATACATGACATTGTGTAGTATTCTGTATAAGAGGAGCCTGGCACTGCCCCCTCACTGTACCTATGCTCTGTATACATGACACTAGTGTAGTATTCTGTATAAGAGGAGCCTGGCACTGCCCCCTCACTGTACCTATGCTCTGTATACATGACACTGTGTAGTATTCTGTATAAGAGGAGCCTGGCACTGCCCCCTCACTGTACCTATGCTCTGTATACATGACACTGTGTAGTATTCTGTATAAGAGGAGCCTGGCACTGCCCCCTCACTGTACCTATGCTCTGTATACATGACACTGTGTAGTATTCTGTATAAGAGGAGCCTGGCACTGCCCCCTCACTGTACCTATGCTCTGTATACATGACACTGTGTAGTATTCTGTATAAGAGGAGCCTGGCACTGCACCCTCACTGTACCTATGCTCTGTATACATGACACTGTGTAGTATTCTGTATAAGAGGAGCCTGGCACTGCACCCTCACTGTACCTATGCTCTGTATACATGACACTGTGTAGTATTCTGTATTAGAGGAGACTGGCACTGCCCCCTCACTGTACCTATGCTCTGTATACATGACACTGTGTAGTATTCTGTATAAGAGGAGCCTGGCACTGCACCCTCACTGTACCTATGCTCTGTATACATGACACTGTGTAGTATTCTGTATAAGAGGAGCCTGGCACTGCCCCCTCACTGTACCTATGCTCTGTATACATGACACTGTGTAGTATTCTGTATAAGAGGAGCCTGGCACTGCCCCCTCATTGTACCTATGCTCTGTATACATGACACTGTGTAGTATTCTGTATAAGAGGAGCCTGGCACTGCACCCTCACTGTACCTATGCTCTGTATACATGACACTGTGTAGTATTCTGTATAAGAGGAGCCTGGCACTGCCCCCTCACTGTACCTATGCTCTGTATACATGACACTGTGTAGTATTCTGTATAAGAGGAGCCTGGCACTGCCCCCTCACTGTACCTATGCTCTGTATACATGACATTGTGTAGTATTCTGTATAAGAGGAGCCTGGCACTGCACCCTCACTGTACCTATGCTCTGTATACATGACACTGTGTAGTATTCTGTATAAGAGGAGCCTGGCACTGCACCCTCACTGTACCTATGCTCTGTATACATGACACTGTGTAGTATTCTGTATAAGAGGAGCCTGGCACTGCCCCCTCACTGTACCTATGCTCTGTATACATGACATTGTGTAGTATTCTGTATAAGAGGAGCCTGGCACTGCCCCCTCACTGTACCTATGCTCTGTATACATGACACTGTGTAGTATTCTGTATAAGAGGAGCCTGGCACTGCCCCCTCACTGTACCTATGCTCTGTATACATGACACTGTGTAGTATTCTGTATAAGAGGAGCCTGGCACTGCACCCTCACTGTACCTATGCTCTGTATACATGACACTGTGTAGTATTCTGTATAAGAGGAGCCTGGCACTGCACCCTCACTGTACCTATGCTCTGTATACATGACACTGTGTAGTATTCTGTATAAGAGGAGCCTGGCACTGCCCCCTCACTGTACATATGCTCTGTATACATGACACTGTGTAGTATTCTGTATAAGAGGAGCCTGGCACTGCCCCCTCACTGTACCTATGCTCTGTATACATGACACTGTGTAGTATTCTGTATAAGAGGAGCCTGGCACTGCACCCTCACTGTACCTATGCTCTGTATACATGACACTGTGTAGTATTCTGTATAAGAGGAGCCTGGCACTGCACCCTCACTGTACCTATGCTCTGTATACATGACACTGTGTAGTATTCTGTATAGAGGATGCTGGCACTGCACCCTCACTGTACCTATGCTCTGTATACATGACACTGTGTAGTATTCTGTATAAGAGGAGCCTGGCACTGCACCCTCACTGTACCTATGCTCTGTATACATGACACTGTGTAGTATTCTGTATAGAGGATGCTGGCACAGCTGCTGCCTCTTTTGATCTGTAAAAGGGTAGTGCTGAATTAACCCTCTTACACCCAATGATTGCCCCAAGGAGGATGAGATTGTGTTTATATAATTATAGTTCAAAAGGATCAGAGAAGCAAAGAAATTGCTTCCAGTTGTTTCCAGGGACTTAAAGCTCAAAACAGGGCCCTCCATTTTCTGCAGTTTAATATTACATGTTGTATATTTTCTTGTTCTCCCCTGTACAGAGCTACGGAATATGTTGGCGCAATACAAATAAAATCTAATAATATATTACACACATATATACAAACATACATACATACATACATTTAATCATGTCTGTACCCTGACCACTGAGTGCCTCAGAAGAACTGAATCCTTAAGGAAACCTTATTTTACACTGAGTGGTGCTCCAGTGAGAGGAGATTACTCCAGATGTATTTTTTTTTTTTAAGCTTTAACAAATAGCTCAGAAAAGCTGCATAAGATCCTATATTTAAGGTAGCCACAATCTGTAGGTCACTGGCCACGGACTGCTTAGATCTCTATTGTGTTTTTTTTTGTTTAGTTATCTTGTGAGCTCTACAGATAGTTTTCAGGATATGAACCAGGAATCTAGAAATGAGACTAATAACCCAGAATGTGCCTACAAAGGGTTGCGCTGCTGTTTATAATAACATGGAAGGGCTGGGAAGCACTGAGAATGTTACATCGGACACCTTAATTACCTCCTCCAGCCATCTGGAATATCTTACTGGACACTTGTAATTTAGGGAGTCTGTGTGTCTCTATGGGTGTGTGTATGGGGGCCAGTTGGTGTGTGTGTGTGTGTGTATGGGGGCCAGTTGGTGTGTGTGTATGGGGGCCAGTTGGTGCGTGTGTATGGGGGCCAGTTGGTGCGTGTGTATGGGGGCCAGTTGGTGCGTGTGTATGGGGGCCAGTTGGTGCGTGTGTATGGGGGCCAGTTAGTGCGTGTGTCTGTGTGTATGGGGACCAGTTAGTGCGTGTGTCTGTGTGTATGGGGACCAGTTAGTGCGTGTGTCTGTGTGTATGGGGGCCAGTTAGTGCGTGTGTCTGTGTGTATGGGGGCCAGTTAGTGCGTGTGTATGGGGGCCAGTTAGTGCGTGTGTATGGGGGCCAGTTAGTGCGTGTGTCTGGGGGCCAGTTAGTGCGTGTGTCTGGGGGCCAGTTAGTGCGTGTGTCTGTGGGGCCAGTTAGTGCGTGTGTCTGTGGGGCCAGTTAGTGCGTATGGGGGCCAGTTAGTGCGTATGGGGGCCAGTTAGTGCGTATGGGGGCCAGTTAGTGCGTATGGGGGGCCAGTTAGTGCGTATGGGGGCCAGTTAGTGCGTATGGGGGCCAGTTAGTGCGTATGGGGGCCAGTTAGTGCGTATGGGGGCCAGTTAGTGCGTATGGGGGCCAGTTAGTGCGTATGGGGGCCAGTTAGTGCGTAGGGGGGCCAGTTAGTGCGTATGGGGGCCAGTTAGTGCGTATGGGGGCCAGTTCGTGTGTGTGCCTGTGTATGGGGGCCAGTTAGTGTGTGTGTGTCTGTGCTTTGCAGAGAGCTCCTCTCAAAAATTGCATGCTCAAGCCTGGCTCTGAAGGGGCTGCCCTCTGTACCCTGCGGTTGCCCTTGTCATCAACATTGACATTGTGCCCCACTGCTAGTGATGACGCAGATACAAGTGCCCCCTGACCCCTGTAATGGGATTATTAGGGCTAGTTGATGTTGCTGGTGGGATAATTGTGCTTTCTTGTAATTACTGAACACTACCTTAACATTCCTTATTTTGCACACATTTTTTTTGCATCCAAAGAAAACCAGAAAACAATGGTGCACAGACATGACATTTGATAAATATAAAACCTGAATAAACTAGAAATTAATGAAAGGGTCATTAAATACAGCCTTTTA
>CM050168.1:169316256-169323756 GCA_027410445.1 Discoglossus pictus
TGTGCCCCTTCCAATGTGCCTCTCTTCTTTTTAGTAATGATGAATCCTGCTTTTAGCTGAAGGTCAGTCTGCTTTTATATTTGAAGCACAGAACACCTTGGGATCCTGCACATTCAGACTGGAGATACAGAGTGATGGATATATATTCTATACTCCGAGCTCCTTATACTTATTTAGAGGTGCCAGGCTTACACACATGCAGAAGCGAATTGAGGTTTTGGGTCCTCAATTGAGATTACTCAGGGAATGGAAGGTTGTACTGAGGTTTTAAAACACAACGGTAGGAAAAGTGTTGGGAAAGTTTTATAGAAACTCTTAAAAGTGTATAGAGGCTGGCCGTGTATGAGAGGCAGGCACATAGCAGGGAATGTAGGAATTGCCAGTTTTTTTAGGGTGCCAGCCAGCTGATGGCCATGTGTGGTGGAACGGGAAAGGGTATGTACTAATATACTGAACAGTGGATGGAAGGGTGGGAGATATATTAAATGATTGGATCTTTTGGCTCTCCTGCAGAAATGTTAATGTCCTCTCACATGCAGTGTACAGTAAAAGCTAAGTTAATTACATTTCTCCTGCCTATGTATCCTTTTTGTCATACAGTGGTACTGAATGAAACCTGAGTTTTTTATATTTTTTTATCAGCTGTTACAGTGTCTGTTCTTATGTTTATTCCCTGCAGGCTTTGAGAGAGATTAGTGAGGTTGGAGACCTCCTCCAACTCAAATACTCTCGCCATCAGTTTGTGCCCATGCTTGACCGCCCATTTGATGAGACAACATATGAAGAAACTGAGGACTGATACCAACTAGCTTTGGGGCATCTCACTCCCACACAACAGTCGCCAACCTGAGAAATCTGTGCCACAAGGATGATCCACAATGGCCATACCTGCGCTGCCCACCTATCTGCCCCTGTATTGTTTCTTTCTCTGGGTGGTGGAGAGGAGGTGCCGATTTATATATATATATATTTTCTTTTATATAATATTATTTATTCGGAGCGGGACCGGTGAACACTCCATTCACTCACATTCCTTGTCAGCACAGGGCAATTCCACACACACACACACACACATAAATATATATATGCCTGTATATATAAACACAATGTAAGGGAACCGCACTGGTTCCTCCCTCCTCAATAAAAGTGTATGAACATATCTTAACCCCCTCCACTGCCAGATAGATATGGAATTCCATGAGTCATTCTGCTCTGAATGGGTTAACTTTGCCAATAAAAGTATAAAACAGCATAGGTGCTAATTAACGTGCTGTGTATATCAAGTTTTGGCTGTGAGATTGGTATTGGAGGGTGAAAGTGGCGCTGTCACTGCATGGGAGGATAGGATTGGCACTGACACCACATGCTGCGAAGGGAAGATTGGCACTTCTGCATGTGTGTGAGGAGCCTGGCACCTCTGTGCCCTGGAATACAATATGAAAGCCCCACCAGTTCTTGCCTGTACCTCATGTTTCTGACTCACAATTTTCATGTGACCCCATGAATAACATTTGACTAATATGATGTGGTTGAGCGCCTCTCACAGGTCCTTGCAGGAGGCAGCGGCTTCACAGGTCCTCAGACAAGAGGGAGAACCTGTAATTATTACCAAGAAGTTGTGATGAGGCCGGAAGGATTGATCACTGGATAATGAGATGTTTAAGCTAGAACTGGAAGAGGAACATCTACTATCTGCTGTAGCAAGCCCAGCCTTGCAATGGAAGGATGCAAGTGTGAGACTCTGACAAGGAGTCTACTCTGAGCAAATGAATTTCAGTGCACTGATATGCTCCTGCCAAACACTACACCCGTTGGGGTTTGTTGTTATCTCTAGTTCTTGGGCTCTTACCTTCCTCCTTGTATATTTTGTTTCTTTCTATTTGCCAGTACAACAAGGCACACAAAAAGTTGCATCATGTTGTAGTAACAGATAGCAAAGCAGAATATATGTTTGCTTGTGTTAAAAAAATAAATAAAAAAATGTTTAAATGTGGAATCTTCCATTTATGTTGGGAAGTTCTTCTGCAAGAGGAATCAGTGGCCCTGTGTCGGGGCAAGTGACTCTAGATGGACCAGTGGCAGGGGGCAGGTAAATAAAAGGACCAATGACCGTGCTCCGGTTAGATCAGTGGCCATGACAGGTGGCTCTACATGGATCAGGTGACAAGAAGTGGCCCTGAGTGAGTGTTAATGTATGGACCAGTAGCCCTTGGCTTGTGGCGGTTGACTCTAGATGGACCATTAGCCCTGGCACGGACCAGTGACTCCTTTGTACTGTTTGTTCCCTAAAGGTCCATAGTAGCCTTAACTTGGGGGTTCTTTTGGCATGAAGTGTGGGCAGACTGACCCAAAGGACCAGACTATAAAACTTCTGTCTTTGATTATTCAGAATCCTGTTCTCCTCCTTTTTGTTAATGATTTGAGGCACAGATTGTAACTCCATTAATTACACAAACCTGGCAAACAGATATATCGTGTGATGCTTCAGATGTAAAGGCAAATTGATGTATCTGCTCTGGGGGTCTTTTTACCATCTGCTGTTAATAAAATACATTTATTTTCATTCTATGGCTTGGACTCTGACTGTTGTGTTATGTAACCCTTTCAGTAGAAGACAGGACCGGAACGCATAGAAATGAGTGTGTGCGCACTCAGCGTGTACTCTACTCACAGACATTATTATTTATTATTATTATCTGTATAACGCGCCAACAGTTTCTGTAGCGCTGTACAGGGGTTGAGTACACGGCAAAAATAAAATGGAGGGCCCTGTTTTTGAGCTTAAAATTAAATGTACATAGTGCTCGTTTCCAAGGCACTGACACAAGCTTGAAAACTCACAAACTTACAATCTAAGGGTTTAGGTGTGATACAAGTGGGTGACAAATGTAAGATGGCAATGTGAAAGCAATTTGTTTAGTCAATTGGAGGGGTCTGTGTGTTGTACTGTAGATTGTGGGTGGGAGTGTTATTAAGCTGTGGAGTGTGCAGTTGTACATGTTAAGGCGGAAGGTGATAAGATTTTTTAAACAGGTGTGTTTTTAGTAATTTTTTTTAAGGTTTTGAGGCAGGAATATAATCTAATGGTGCGGGTCAAGGAGTTCCAGACATTAGGGGCAGCACGAGATAAGTCTTGAAGACGGGAGTGAGAGGAGGTGATGAGAGAGGAGGAAAGAAGAAGGTCGTTAGCAGAATGAAGGGGGCGGTTGGGAGAGTATTTTGAAACAAGAGCAGAGATATAAGGGGGTGCACTGTTGTTGAGGGCTTTATATGTTCGGGTCATGATTGTAAATGTGATTCGGAAAGCTATGGGAAGCCAGTGGAGTGATTGACAGAGAGGAGCTGCAGACA
Source organism: Discoglossus pictus (assembly GCA_027410445.1). Classification (NCBI taxonomy): domain Eukaryota; kingdom Metazoa; phylum Chordata; class Amphibia; order Anura; family Alytidae; genus Discoglossus; species Discoglossus pictus. Next base: position 169,319,608 of record CM050168.1, read on the forward strand.
CTGATCGTTTGGTACTGAAGATGAGTCTAGCGGAGGCGTTCATTATGGATTGGAGGGGAGACAGACGAGAGATGGGGAGGCCAGCAAGGAGTGAATTGCAGTAGTCAAGTCAAGATATGATGAGAGCGTGTATTCGAATTTTAGCTGTGTCTTCTGTATGATAGTGATACATTTTGGAGATGTTTTTTAGGTGAAACTGACAAGATTTTGATATCGATTGGATGTGAGGAATAAAAGAGAGGGCGGGATCCAGTAGAACCCCAAGACAACGGGCCTGGGAGGTGGGAGGGATGATGGTGTTGTCAACAGTGAGAGATATTTGCGGAGTGGAAGCTATAGTAGAGGGTGGAAAGATTAGGAGTTCAGTCTTAGACATGTTGCGTTTGAGTTGACGGGTGGACATCCAGGAAGATATGCTAGAGAGGCAGTTGGAAACTTGAGCTAAAAGAGAGGGGGATAGATCGGGTGCAGAGAGGTAGATTTGAGTATCATCTGCATAGAGATGATACTGAAATCCAAAGGGATTATATGAGGGTGCCAAGGGAGGAGGTGTAGATGGAGAAGAGGAGGGGGCCTAGGACAGAACCTTGGGGAACGCCAACAGACAGAGGGAGAGGTGCTAGAGAAGGAGACACTAAATGTACGATCGTCTAGATAGGCTGCGAACCATGAAAGAGCTGTGTCCTAGAGAGAGTTTGGATTAGAAGAGGGTGGTCAACTGTATTGAAGGCAGCAGATAGATCCAAGAGAATGAGAATAGAGAAGTGACCCATTGATTTGGCAGTTAGCAAGTCATTGGTGACTTTTGTGAGGGCTGCTTCTGTGTGTTATGTGTCGGATTGGAAGGTGTCAAGAAGGGAATTGGAGGAAATAAATTGGGTAATGTGATTGTAAACGAGCCGCTTCACAGTTTAGAAGCCAGGGGAAGTAGAGACATATGAGGGCTTCTTGAGACTGGGTGTAATTATGGTGTGTTTTAAAGAGGATGGGAACTTGCCAGTGTTTGGGGGGGGGGGGGGGGGGGGGTTGAATAAATGTGAGAGCTGGGATAAGTGTGGTAGATAGAGGAGGGATTAGCTGTGATGGAATCGGATCATGTGGACATGTTGTAAGGCGAGAGGTTGCAGTAAAGTAGATACTTCATCCTCGGTTACAGGGTCAAAGGAGTCCATAGTGGAGGAGGGATTGGGGAAGGGTAAGGGCTGGGTGTTATCAGTTTGTGGAGAGGATGGTAGGATAGAGCCAAGCTGGGAGGAGAGCTCTTTTCGGATGGTTTCAATTTTATTTTTAAAATGGCTGGCAAAGTCATCAGCAGTGAGACAGGAAGGGGCAGGAGGTGGGGGTGGGCAAAGGAGGGTGTTGAATGTAGCAAATAAACGTTTATTGTTCAAGGACAGGTTTGATATTAGTGATGAGAAGTAGTGGTGTTTGGCAAGATTGAGGGCAGAGAAGTAGGAGCGCAAAGAAATTTTGTAGCGGGGAAAGCCTGCAAGAATTCCTCCATAGTCGTTCTGCAGTGCATGAGCATCTTTGTAGATATAGCAAGTTTGTGTAGTGTGCCATGGTTGTGGATGAGAGCAAGGGCGTTTGCTTGTGATTATGGGGGCAAGAGAGTCAAGGGTGGAAGTTAGAGTCATGTTGTACTGTGAAGTGGCGATGTCAGGGCAGGCAAGGGTGCTGAGGTGGCTGAGAAGGGTTTTTAGCACATTGGAAAATTGTTGTGGGTTAAGTGCATGCCAGTTTCTGCAGGTTCTGGTGGCAGGGATTGAAGAAGGGCGGTGAGCGGAATATGAGGCAAGGTTACAAGTTAGCAGGTGGTGGTCAGAGAAAGTGGGGAGATGACAAGGTTGGAGATGCAGAGATTGGTGAAAATAAGGTCAATGGAGTGTCCACCACGGTGAGTTGTGGAATCTGTCCATTGTGAGAGTCCAAGGGAAGAGGTAAGTGCAAGTAATTTTGTAGTTGTTGGGGAGGTGGAGGTGTCGGTGGCTATGTTGAAATCGCCAAGAATGAGTGAAGGTATATTGGAAGAGAGAAAGCAAGGAAGCCAGGCGGCAAAGTTGTCCAGAAACTGAGAGGGTGATCCAGGCGGGCGACAGATCACAGCTACTCGCAGAGGGATGGGAGAGAGAAAACTGATAGTGTGAACTTCAAAGGATGAAAATTGGAGGGAGGGAACAGGAGGAATGCACTGAAAAGTGCAGCGAGAGGATAGTAGTATGCCCACACCTCCACCTTGTTTGTTCCCAAGTCTAGGAGTGTGGCTAAAGTGTAGACCACCATGTGAGAGTGCAGCAGGGGAGACAGTCAGATGGAGTGAGCCAGGTTTAGGTGATAGCCAGTAGATTGAGGGAGTTGGAAATGAAGACATCAGACACTTGCGCATGCATATATATATATATATATATATATATAATATATATATATATATATATATAAATATAATATAATATAATTTAGGTATTTTTAGCATTAATTTGTAGTGAAGAAAAAGAGCATGCCTAGCTGATGTAGATTAGGGTAGTAAGACTAACAATTAAAGGTCTTTGTGACTATTTTTATTTATCCAAATGGGCATGTTCTTATCACCACCCATGGTGAGAGTTAATTACCTAAATAAAGAGGTTGTGTATACACAATTTAGAGATAATTTAACATCCCAAACTATCATGCTGAATTATCTAATGCTCATGTGCACAGAGGGATAGGTGGAAATACTAAGGCCTTGAACAAGAAAGGCTTAGCATGCACCTGATATGGGGGGTATTGTTTCCATATCAGCTACATGGCACACTGTAATATAGCAGCCTGTGCTATCAACACACTAATTAATTAATCAATAATGCACTCGCACACCGTTCATGTACACATATTGATAAGTCACATTAAAGTGATATAAAGAGTTCGGGATGTTACTACGTATATAATATCCCTGTGTATCTATTTACGGGTATGTACTCTATTTTATTAGGAAGTGCTTATAACCTCTGTTTTGTAAGCTCGTTCTGCCTAAAATCAAACAAATGGTCTGTAGGGCTGGATGTTTAGTGTCCTAGGCTATCAGGGACCATGTTGCAGGATGTTGTTGAGATGGTCACTGATAGGTTACTATGAGATCTCACAGCAAGTACTACAGAGTCTGTGTCTGCATATGCATGCTTTGTAAACACAAACACCCTCTGCATTTTTATTGACTTGACTGTATAGATCTGTTTAGTTTTGGGCAGTAAAATAGATCTCCTAAGCCAGGGATGGGCAAGTTCGGTCCTGGAGGGCCGCATACATGCCGGATTTGAAGATCTCCTTTCTGTGCACAGGGGAGTCAATCAGGATGACTGAAGAAGTGATTGACTCACCTGTGCGCAGCAGAGATATCATCAAATCCAGGCATGTATGTGGCCCCTCTTGCCCACCCCTGTTCTAAACGCTTCTTTTTTTTCTTTTTCTAATTGTTTATTCAGTTTTTCAGTACAATACCAATATTTAAAACAATAGCATACATTACAAAACACAACCACAACATAAATTACATTACATAATTTCTCCCCGTTTTGTTCTAAGCGCTTCTTAATAAAAACGAAGTACATCAAAGTAAATAGATACACAGGTTTGGGGCTGCATAAGGTCCCTGTGCTCCCCTAAGCCCCCCAAAAAACATAGACCCCTAAATACTCTACAGCATGGGAGGACAAGTTCAGTCCTGGAGAGCCCAACACAGGACAGGATTTGAGGATATTCCTGCTGCCTACACCTGTGCACAGATCGGATATCCACAAATACAGGCTTGTGTGGCTCTCCATGACTAGATTTGCTCACCCCAGCTCTACAGGTACAGAAACACAAAGTGACAAAAAAAAGCTTCAGAGGAAAGGGATTGCTCCTCCCACAGCTTGAACTACTAAATAACAAGTTGGGATCTTTATCACTTGGCTCTGGCCAGCTGAGCATTTACAACAACAGCAATAATTAAAAGCAGTTTCTATTACTGACACATCCTTGCTGGTTACGGACTCAGAAGATGTATTTATACTGGTTTTCAAAATAACCTGACCCTTATTTCTTATACAGAATAATGACCCCAGGAAGCTGGATTCTTTCTTTTAATCAAATCAATGTGTGTAAGTTCGGTTCCTCCTTCCCATGTACACA